>JABSTQ010010903.1:577500-612577 GCA_013358835.2 Ixodes persulcatus
TCGGAAGCCGTATTTTTTTGGATACTCCAAGCAGGAGCGAACTCTGCGTGTGTTAACGAGGGAAGAGACACACTAATGGTAGAAACTGCTCAAAGATTGCTCCCCGTGGGCGTGAGTGGAATATTTTTAATTCAGATGCATCCGCGCTCTCAATTTCAAACGCTGTTAGTATGCATATTGGTTTGCTCTCAAAACAACGCTGAAATCTATCGGAAGCTGTGTTTTTTAGACACTCCTAACCGCAACGAACTCTGCGTGTGTTAAGTAGGGCAAAGAGTCGTGAATGGTGGGGACTCCTCAAATATATATTTTCGTGGGCGTGAATGTTAGAAGTATCAATCCAGACACATCCACGCTCTAAAGTTCAAAAGGTGTTAGTAGTAATTTTGGTTTACTCCTAAAACGACGCTGAAATCTATTGGAAGTCGTATCACTTCGATTCTCTAAGCAGGAAGCAACACTGCGTGTGTTAACTGAGGGCAGAGAGGGACTAATGCTGGGGACTTCTCAGAGACTGCTTTTCGTGGGCGTGAATGGAAGATGTTTCAATCGAGACTCATCCATCCTTTAAAGTTCAAACGTTGTTTGTAGGCATTTTGAGTTTGACCCTACAACAACCCTGAAATCTATCGAAAGCCTTATTTTTAGATGCTCCAAGTAGGAACAAACACTGTGTGTGTTAACGATGGCAGAGAGGCGCCAACACTAACCTCTGCTATAAGGGGCTGAATGGCGCTTACCTGCTCTCCGTGCCTGGCGCGATGCTTGTCCCGGAAATCGTGCGTGCGCTGGGCTTCCTAGTGCATTCAGTCGATATTTTGGTTCATGTTTTCTTGTGTCTTTAATTGGGTGTTAATTCTCCCGTTCTGGATTAAATCCCGAGAGTAAGGCATTTGAACGTGGGACCTACGCACACTTGATAAGCTAGAACCTCAAAATTTTCACATCGAATGGCTTCCCAGGAGACTTCTCGGGTCCGCATGCACTGTTACTCCGCAACAAGCAGGCTCTCTTGGGATGACAAGAAAAGACCCAGAGCCCTGAACGCTGTTCGAACCAGCAGTCGGAAAAGTTGAAAAGCCTGTCAAGCGCTCCCTTCCGGGACAAGCCGCTTACTTCCGGTGGCTTCAAACCTGTCTGCACAACGCGTCCAACGCCCTATAGATTGCGGGCGGTAGTTCCAAGATGGCGGAAAGACGTGGATAGATTGTCCATGCGACGCCGGCTGACTCTGGTCTGTGTGCTTAAATTAATTTATTCTGGCGACAAATGCGAAACGGTAAGGGCAGGAGCGTATTACAGATGATGGAGATGTTTACGTGCGTAAGCCAAACGAGCATGTTCAATTGTTATGTTGCGGAAACATTACATAACTTGTGAGACTTTCTAAAGAGCGAGTACATTTTGGGCACCGGTCACGTCATTGCATGCGGCAAAATATTTTTGTGGGTTGTGAAAATACCGTGGTGTTTGCAGTGTGCCTGGTCACCAGTGCTCTAAAACGTGAGCCACGCGGGGTGAACGTCAAGCTTCGGTGGAGCAGCGTTCAAAGTATTGGTGTCTCTCTGTCAGAGGTTCACAGCTTACTACACACCGTCGCGGTTTTAGTGAGTTGCAACAGGTGATCAACCTGCGCCATGGTTACAAATAAACAGCTTGATCATAGCGTAACCAAAGGTGAGACAATACGGAGTTTTCGTAGATCGTTCTGGTGTCTCCGCTACGCCTCCGCTACGTTATCCGCTCCGGCTCCGCAACTACTGCGCATGCGCCAATCTAGCGCAGACCTTGCGGAGTTGCGGACGTGGTTGCGGAGGCGCCTTACGAAATAGCGGATCTCGAGATACGCTGGCCGTTCGATTGTGTGTCTTTTTATCTATCTTATTTTATTTGTACATATATACGCGTATAAATAAAGAACACAACGACGACGACGTTGAGAGGATGACACACCGGGTGACGGCGGTGCCTCAATCTGAGCCCTGGTGCCTCGGAGGCGGCAGTTTCTACTTTGACTGGGCTACCTCCTTGGAGCCTGATGCTTCGACCGCAGTGGACCCCAGTGAGCAACAGCGCCATAATGTTCCGGAGGCTCCTTCATGCACCGATCGAACGGCGTGCCAGATCCCCCAGCTCGCTTCTCACCCACCCAACCCGCCTCCACGAAATCTGCACTTCTGCGAATCGGACTGCCATCCTCCCCAATACCAACAATCCATGTCGTCGTCATTATGCATGTATAAACTCATGACAGTATCATGTTCACTAGACACGGCACCGCGGGCCTCCATGGTACGAGCTGGTGCCTTTCCGCGGTGCCGCGGCTCTCCAGAGCCAAATAAATAAAGTCTAAAGACTAAAGACAAAATTCTTTGCTGTATTAAAAAAAAAAAAAAAAAAAAAAAACAATAGTGTTTCCCTGTTTATAGAATACAAATTCCAAAACTACACCATACCAGTGGCGCACATCAGTGAAATAACATAACACCGCTTTGGCGGTTTCGAAAACATCCAATACACATCCTCTATTTCCCTCCAACTTAAACTGGACAATAAAAGTTGGTCCTCAAGAACGCTGAGCCGCTGCATCTTCAGGAATTGGTGGAGAACGCGTCCAGGAACATGAAAGAGCGCGAGATGACAAAGAGAGGATTGCTTTGCCGAACTGAATCTGGCTTTAAGCAAAGCGCGATTACTGCAAGCTGGCAAGATGTGCTACGAAGAATTTATCCAGAAAAAAGATTAACATTCATAATCGTAAATTAACCATATGTTGTGCTCGAAAAGAGGTACTTTGATAAAACAAATACGTGGTTGCAGTAATAGTACGAGTTTAATGTTTTATATAGTGCTTTTTACGACCGCTAGTGGCGCTGTCATAATTGTAGTACCGTAGCCCGCAGAGAACGGTCTACGAAAGCACTTTTTTGAGTCTCCGCTGTGCCTTTGTTAGCGGCTGTCGCAGCGGGTAGCGGATAGCGTTGCGGAAAGGCCAAAACGATCTGCGAAAACTCTCTATTACGACCAGAAGTACGCGCGGCACCCTTGAAGCGTAAAGCCATCTATCCTGCGAAAAGTGGCGTCATTCATTGTTGTAGAAATGCTCGAGGCACGTGCCGCGCGCCACAATTCTGAGAAATTCATGGCGTCTGAAATCTAGCTCAGTACTCATACACAGCTTGCAACGCTGCCGCGGCTGCGGACCCGAGCATGTGGATGTATCTATACTCCGTTACAAATTTACAATATAAGTGCGAGCGAGCCAGTGCGACAAGCACGAGTTTGTTTTCCCTAACGACGCTCTTCATGGACGAGCGTGTGTGCTTAGCCAATACCACCTAGAACACAAGGCCTGCGCGTTTCCTCCTCTAAACGTCATCACTAGTAGATCCCCTCAGCGCCCCCTAGGTAGCCCGGATGAGCACCGTCGTCTGCTACATCATCTGCGACATCGTCTGCTCCATCGCCTGCTTCAGTGGTTTGTGTAGCAGAAAATGAAACAGATGCTCACGCCGAGTGTCTGTTGCTATAGCATACGATGAAGTTAGACGTTCACGTGGAGCGTCAAATGCATGAGTGAAAATGCCTTACTGCTGTGCGAAGGGCTGCAAAGCCCTTCGCTGGACGCTGGACGCTGGCACTGGACGCCATTTTCGAGGGCGCTGTTTATTGGGCAGGAGATCGAACTATAGGGGGCGCTTTACCGAGCTTGTTGTCCCCACAGCCCGGTGTTTACCAACACAGCATAACAAAGAAATTGAACCTGGCCGAGCACGGTCTGGGCACGAGCGCTTCGCTCTGACCAGTGCTTTGGTCGCACGAGGAGTGGCCTTCGAATCGTCATCTTCGATTTCTCGGATCAAAAACAAACAAGAAAATACGCTTTGTTGTCCCCACAGCTGAAGCGCACCGCTAGAGGCGTGACTGTTCGATCTCCTCCCCAATACTCCGGGTCGCTGCTTTGAAGCGTTCTTCCGCAGAACGAGCGCGCGCGCTAGAAATGCTCGTCTCAGAGCAAGGAGCGCGTGCTAGCTCGCGCTTGTGGCCGAGGGAGTGTTCGCGTGCGCGTTGCAAATGAACTGGAAGCTCGCAATCAGCTTGCGCTCAGCAGTCACGCACACAGCTGTGGCCGCAGGTGAATGCGACGTAGTTGCGATGCGGCCCATACTCTCGTCAAGCTTCAGCCTGTTTGCCGCTTGGGGCGGGTCGGGGATCTACTAACGAAACGTCATGCGCAGGCCTTGTATTCTGGGTGGTATTGGCTTAGCCCGCTCAAAGTGCGTTCGCTCTCGTAGCGTCAATAGGGTCTCCTTCGCTCGCAGTCTAAAGGCCGGTTCAGACACTTGCGTTTGAGTGCGTTTGACTGCGTTGCGGCGAGAACCGAAAGCGAGTCACTGGCACATCTGTGCTTCGTATGAAGCGTGGAATCCAATTCAAGGAATCTTCTTGGCACGCGATATAAGCAGCAGGGATGTCCTGGTGTCTCGCTGCCGCAACGCAGTCAAACGCAGTCAAACGCAACTGTGTGAACCGGGCTTTAAGCCTGGTTCAGACAGTTGCGTTTGACTGCGTTTGACTGCGTTGCGGATGTGAAAAACCAGGACATCCCTGCTTCTTATGTCGCGTGCCAAGCTACTTTTTGCAATCGGATTCCGCGCTTCCTACGAGGCACAGATGTGCCGGTGACTCGCTTTCGGTTCTCGACGCAACGCAGTCACACGCACTCAAACGCAAGTGTCTAAACCGGCCTTTATTCAAACAAAAACGCAAGCAAATAAAACATTTGAGATCAACCCCACACTCGCGCCATCAGCTTTGACAGCGCAAACTTCACGTGCAGGTCTTTCGCAGGCTAACCTAGGATCTGCGGAAACGGGCGTTTGGTGTGGCGTTACATGATGTGCTCTCGACTAAAATCCGATCTCTTCAATCTAATTACCGGACCACATCAGTATCGACCAATTCAAAACACTTATCATACAAAACAAAGGAGAGCAAAAAATTGAAAAAAATGCTCTCCCAAACATTTCTTTTTTTCGTTACCTTCAACCAAGAGAGCAAACCACCACTGCAAGGGAACTGGAAATGTAAATGGTATGTACAACATTTTACAAACCATTTTTGTTTCTTCAGTAAGACATGTTGCCTCAGTTTTACAATACAAATTCGATGCATAAACTGATGATTTTGGATGCCTTCTTTACAAAATGCAGTTCCATTTATTTGTCTTATTTGGTTCCTTAAAGTCCCCAAGACACCCACAGCAAAGCCTGAATAGTACACCACAATGCAATACCAACAGTACTGAAACATCCTCAGGACAGACTGCTGCAGCAACTGCAGCTGCTCTTCAGTTTGGTAATCCGATACCGCTTCTTGGTCGACCGAGGCACACCTATCACTAGTGTCATCTCTGTCCATTCTAGGAGTGTATGTCCTCCCGAGGACCCCCAGAAAGATCCGAGCGGGGCTTGTCCCTCGTGGCAATCTGCCGCAATGACCGCAGCTGTTGGTGAGTTTGGCAGTCCGATACTTCCAGGAGTGCTATGTTGCGCTTTTTGGACTCCCAGGAGACTTGGAAGAGGGAAGTGACGTCAACGACTAGAGAAACGCAGATTGGATGTTGACAGAAGAAAACAAAATCAACATCCAATCTGCATTTGCTGCGTTGTTGACGTCACTTCCCTCTCCCTAGTCTCCTGGGAGTCCAAAAAGCGCAACATAGCCCCCCAGGTCAACTAAGGCTCACCTACCACTAGTGCCGTCTTTGTCGATTCTAGGCGAGTGTGTCCTCCTCAGTCCCCGAGCAAGTTCCAAGCGGTGCTGTACAGAACTTAACTTCCCCAGCTTCCCCAGAGCAGCCTGGTTCGGCAACCCCAGCTGCTGGTGAGTTTAGCACAATGATATTGTTTCCGAGTCGACCGAGGCACGCCTACAACGACTGTCGTCTTTGTTTATTTATTCATTCTAGAAGTGTGTGCCGTGGCTGCCCGAGCAAGGTCTGAGCAGCGCCCTACAGGCCCTTGCTTCTCCGGCTTGTCCTGGACAGATTGCCGCAGCAACAGCTGATGAGTTTTCATTTTCGACTGCGGTTTATTTCCTGGCAGAGTGCAGACAGTTACACACGTGCACTGTTACTTACATACGATCTTATTGTATCACTGTTAGCCACTTAACAAGACAAAATAATTATCTTTTTTTTTTTTCCTTTTCAGGCACACTGCTTACACTTGAAATCAGGCAGTATCACCAGAATGCCAGTCTTTCTGGTGTTCTGATGAATAACAAAGAGCTACAGAGACAACTATATTCAATGCAGATAAAACTGATATAGTCCCAACGACAGGGGTATCAGTTGCAACGTGAAGAGAACAGTCTAAATAGCGCTTTCTCGTTGCAGCTCAACTTAAAGGAGCTGTGCAACGATATTCAATTGGAATGTTTTTCACTTTACACGAGCTTACTGGCATTAGTGGGACTCAAGGATACTCGCACGCAACGCCACTGGCCAAGAAGCTCCTTTATTGCGGTGTAATTTCAAGGACAAAAGCGATCATTTTCATTCAATCTCTCCTTTGCAAAATTCGATGACGTAACGCGGGGATCGCAGTACACCCATATGACGATATTTGAATGCTGTTCATAGATTGGACCCGAGCATTGCGTGGGCACTCGATTTGGGCTCGTGATAATCGATAGCTCGAGAAGCATTCGGGTAGTGGCCCGTGTCCAATCGCTGCAACGACGACAATAGCCGAGCCATAACAATGTCTGGAACTCAGCGCGTGTCCTGTGCTTTTCCAACCCCAGCGCGTGGCTATGATCAACATTGGCGGCATATAATCGGCTCCAGATCACGTGGCCGCTTGTTCTGGCTGCGAGTTGAGGGCGTGAACGCTGCTCGTTTTTCTTTAATTTTTTTCTGGAACTTCTATTGCGTGGGGTGAAAAACGAACGCGTGTTTCATAGGTCATTAACGTCAGGGATCCGTTCTAAGCGGTATTTGCGCATAGTAAAAAAATTGTTGCATAGCACCTTTAAGTGTCTCGAAAAGTCCGATGTGAAGGGGACTGCATGAATTAAAGTCCCCCTCGAGAAAGTTTTTAAGATTCATCTTTCTTGTGGTTCCCATGGTTTCAATGTGGTACCGGAGAATTGGAGTAGCTTTTGCCCGTACAACGCACACTTCATTGGCATCTCCAGAACTTCAAGTTCGTGTCAGAAATAATGCACAAGCTGATAGATTCTTTAACATACAAGGCGAGTCAAACTTGCAGCATATAAGACACTCGTGCACCCTTATCTTGAGTATGCATCTGAAGTCGAATACCTGCAGACCCGTCTCATCAAGCAGCTCGATGTTTTTAACCTTATGCGGTTCGTACACTTTATTGTCTTCAGGTGCCCCGTACCAGTACAGCATTAGAAGGTGTAAGGGCTTTAAAATTATTTTATGATATGTAAACGTAACTGCACCTGTCAGTAAAGCTACCTGCACATTTCTGAAGTGTTAAGAAGGCATTTTGATGGTGTATGGTGTGTCGCCATGTCATTTATCTTCTTTTTTCATTCTGTGATTTGTTTTGTTATGTACTCAGCATGTGCTTTACCTGTAGTGCATACTCCTGCCGTGGCCTTTCACTTGGCTGGCAGTTTTGTGGATCACATAAAATCGTGACTTTGATTGTGTTATCTTTAACGTCATCTGTGCTTTTGTATTTTCATGGAAATGTTGATCTCGCATTCGCTTCTTTTGCATTCTTCTCTGAATGAGATTTGAATTATTTTTTGCCTCATTCCCTTTTGCTGAAATAACCTGCAATTGATTGACTCTTTTCTTAGATTTGATGTAGACTCCAGAGATCTTATATGCATCTACAATAATTAATATGTGTGAATATTGATACGTTGTATAAAGTAACTTTCATGTCATCATTAGAATTGTTATAAAAGTACAATTCGTAAGCACTCGATTAGGTGCTCAAACCAAGCGCTGGCTCCCAAGTCTGCACCAGGTTTCTAGCCCTAGAACGCTGGCCCAGGAGTCTAAAAGCAGCGTGAATCGTAATTAAACCTGGATTTGTTTTTTTTTTTTTCAGTATGAACGAATAACAGAAAATATACAGACGCTCTCATAAAATTACGAAGCAACACAACTAAACAAAAACGGAGTTTTAATTTCTAGAAACGGTTTCATCAAATAAAATAACGAATATAGTATGTATTACGCTCGGAAGAGTAGCGGCACCGCGTAGCTCCGTAACGAAAAACCCGCGGTGTCGCAAATTTTTACAGCAGGCACAGACTACACACGCACAGAAATACGCATTTATATCATTACTAGTACTGTAGTCAGCTTAAAAATGCTAGCTTAGCGTCAACCACATCAATGCTTCCCTGATTAGAAAGAAAATAGTATCTTGCTTTCTAGGCCGCCAAAGTGTTTTTAGCGCCCGTAGGCCAAACCCTCCCGAAAGCTCGCCAAGGACACATACTAAAAAGTAGTAAATCATTTGAAATCGTGGAGAATATAATTGCAATTTGGCGGTTTGATATAATGATTAAAAACGACTTGCAATTCCTGTGAAGCCGAGCACTCACGAGACACTAACCTATTGCAACTCGGTAAGGAAAACTTGGGACGACTATCAAAAGCACTTTCGGGATCCACGGTTGGACGAACAGATCTAGAGCGGCTTCAGGACAGTCGGATGCGAATGCGGGCTCTAAATGAGGTCATCTTATATGATGAGAAAAGTCCACACGATCGGGAACTCGCCCGCTCCAGCTGACCGAGACCTCGAGACGCTTGGGAAATTCCAGAGGGCGCCTCCGTCGCAAACCGAACGTTAGAGGTGGGGTAAGGGGGGATTTTTGGAGGAAAAGGGAAGAGAATGCGGCACTTTTCCCAGATACAGGAACTTTATTTTCGCCCGCTCTCCGCGGGTATTGTCAGTATTGGCTTACATGGTATTTGTACACAGCGTTCGTTCCTGCTTGGAGTATCTAGAAAAATATTTCCGAGGACACCTAAGCACTTCTTATGAGTAGTGAATGCGAAAGCATTCTCGGCGCCAAAAGGAACAGAAGCGGCCGCAGCGCCGGCAAGGAGAGCGACGGTGCGCCGCGCAGACCGCTCTGGCTCGCTGGGGGAGGCAGCGGCGGGAGTGCGAAGCTCGGCGCGGCGCGTGCTGAAATTACGTGTCCTCTCATCATCATCATCGCCCTCGCTGCGGGTACCGGTTGACGACGTTGGACCTCAAAGCGTAACGTTAGGCCTTACGTTAGGCCTAACGTAAGGCCAACCCATATCTGCGTCTCACCCTACTGTCGAGCAGCTCCGCATACCGGCTGATGACGTAAGACCTCAAGGCTTAACGATAGGCCTAACGTTAGGCCTCACTGTGGGTCAGCGCATTCCCGCGTCCCCTCTACCGCTGTGCCGTCAGCAGTTCGGCTGGCTCCTTAGTAACAATGACGCCGTTGCTATGGGGCCAGATGACACGTCGCAGTCACTGATCGCAACTTCAACCCACCGCTCGCCCTCTCGCGGACCAACCAAGAACCAGAGGAGCGGGGACGGTGGCGGAGACGGTGGCGGACTGTCAGCCTTTCTGCTGCTGTTCTGGTCGGCATGTTCGTGCATCATGCAGTTTGAAACAGCGAGCGCGGTAAAATAGGATACGTTGTGGTCCTCTTTGCGACAGAGTTGCACGAAGAGACCGGGATGTCTTATTTCATTAGGGGATTTTAGTAGATCGCATACGCTGCGGATTTCGGGTCCTGCGGTCGCAATCACAATCCTGGCTCAACGTGATGGGAAAAGCTTCCTCTAGTAGTGCAAAACTCTTCAATACAATATAAGAAAAGTCTATGCTTCCCAGAAAGTATATGGGAGGACTCGCTCCGCGGTGCATTGATCGATAGACATCGCAAATGGGTTCGAGTTTTATACGCTGAAAGGCCGTAACACGGAACATGACAGTTTGCTCTACGCACTTCTAAAACAATCTACGCGTACCTGCTGTCAGTTAGTTCAAGTCAAATAAATAAATGCTAGCAGCCTTTTAAGGCATGTCTGTGTGCCGATCGCGAGGAGGGGTTAGAACGGACAGGTTTGGCGAGACGGGTCGCGACAATGCGAATAACACGGTATACAGGTGTAGTATACTGCATATTTTACTATTTCTTTTGGCAAAGAAATAAATTAAACCTCTAAAACCGCCGATGTCGTTATTATGCATTTCTTCCCGTTACACCAGGTTATACCGTAGCGCGCCAACACTCCTGGAGCGCGCTGAAAATCATGCTTCAAAGGTGCCGCGCGTACTTCTGGTCGTAATGTCTCATCTCCGGTTACGCTATGCTAAAGCTGTTTATTAGTAACCATGGCGCAGGTTGATCACGTGTTGCAATGCACTAAAATCGAGACGGTGTGTAGTAAACTGTGAACTTCTGACAGAAAGACATCGATACTTTGAACGCTGCTCTACCGGATCTTGACGTTCACCCCGCGTGGCTCACGTTTTAGAGCACTGGTGACCAGGCACACTGCAAACACCGCGATATTTTCACCACCCACAAAAATATTTTGCCGCCTGCAATGACGTCACCGGCGTCCAAAACGCACTCGCCCTCCAGAAAGCCTTGTGCATAATGTTTCCGCAACATACAAAAATGCTCGTTTGGCTTACGCATGTAAACATCTCCGTTGTCTGTAATACGCTCCTGCCTTTACCGTTTCGCATGTGTCGCCAAATAATTTAATTTAAGCACACAGACCAGCATCAGCCGTCAGGCGCATGGAAAATCTACCCCCGTCTCTTCCGCCATCTTGGAACTACCGCCCCGCAATCTATTCGCGACTCCAGCAAAACGGACGCCACCAAGCGGGAAAACCGGGAACTAGCCGGTCCAGGTCGCTCCGCGCCCCTCCGCGTCTCTGGCGGCTTTCGCGGACACGTGTTGTCGGCGCGGTGGCGAACAATGTAATTTGACGAAGGTCCGAAAATTTCTTAAGTTTGCCCGAGTGTTCATTAGTGTGGTGAAGCCTCAGTAGATTCTTTCCTTCCATCACGTGTTTGAAAGCCCGTTTACTCCACAACACACGGTCGCGTGCTTTCGATTTCTTGGATGGGGAGGAATCGCGGAAAAACGTTTTGATGTCGTGTCTGTCCCGAATCCCATTCAAAGTGACGACTGCTTGGTAAGTGTTAAGTGGTTTCTTTATAAGGATGTAGAACAGTGGACTGAGGACGACAGACGAGGTGTTTCACTGGAGGGAACACCAATGTTGCAGTCAAGTGAATAGGAAGGTTCGATAGCTGCTTTTCTTGAGTTTGGTTGTGTTCGTTTAGCTTCAAGTTTGAGCCACCCACGCCGGTCGGTGCGTTGGCTATTCATCTTGGCTGCTTTTCGCCGAAAAAGCTTCTGGACCACACTGAAGAAGTTGTTCTGATTTCGCAATTACTTGATTCGGGAAAACCTGCTTGTTACATAGGATTAATGAGGGAAATTATCTGCTTTAAAAAAGTGGGGGACGCGTCTCACAAAGTTAGAAGCCGTCACGGCATTATGATCTATCGCGCCTCCAATATTTATATTATACCCCCGTTGAAGCCAGCAGCAATAAACGTCTACATTGCTCTGGTTGACCATGCCACAACAAATGCTCATTTTCTTCGTTCAGGATTTGAAGTCAAGTTCAATGCAGAGAGGTTCTGCGTGAATCTCCGATGAAGACTCTTTTCAATTTGGCCGCATTTGTCTCCGTGCCACCGGCTAGAACCATTTGGCTGAGTTTAAGTAGTACCTCTCTGTCTGTCAAATATACTTTTATTCAACAGTTCATCTAATAGCTAGTCAACTCAGCTCATATTTCAACCCGAAGAATATACTAATATCGCTTTAGTGGGACATAGTATGTAATATAATGCATAACCCGCTCGTCAAAATGACTTCTCGATTGCTACTAAAACCTGAATTAAAATACGAGTATCAGCTGCTTAGTGGGGCGCCAGCGGGTTAACATGCTCCTTGGCTCAAGAAGCGCTTGCTTAATTTTGGTAATTTTCCTGCAGCCTGTGTTGTTGACCGAGCAGACGACTGGAGCTGTTTCTTAAACGCGGATACGCACAAAAGCTTGATTTCGCGGACAGATAAGTCACATGGTCGAGGCATGCGAGTTATCTGAAACTTACTCTTGGTGGAATAATTCTGTAGTCATCGCCGCTTTCCTTAGATGATCAATACTGATTAGAGTCTATTACCGTCTCTCCGGAGCCCATAGTTTCGGTTTTGAACGAAATCTCCGAAACGAAAGTTTAATATGAAAAGAACAAAAAACACCGGGAAAACAAAACTATGCTCTGCAAGTTTATGTGCAGCGGCTACACTTAGCTGTCTCAGTTCAAATACCTATAAAATTGGGCATTAAACAAGAGAAATTCTGTTAAATTGAATGCGCCACCCGCTCAGGCGGCCCGGCCGTGCCGACGCGACCTGGACCCAGCCGCCATGTTTGTTTGGTGGTGGCGCCCCCTATAGGTCGCTGGAGTCGCGAATACACCAACTCTGTTTACAAACAAACCGGAGCGCCCCTAGCGGACGCCACCGGCGCCGCGCATGCGCGATGGGGGCGTGGGCAAGAAGCTCGCCGTCGCCCATAAACAAACCATTGAAATGCGATGTTATCGGCGTCGGTGTGAGTCCCCCTGTCCTTTTTCGCGTTCGAATTGTTGGTTCTACGTCTTCCTGGCAATGTCTGACTACTTGAACGGCCTCAGCGAAATTAACGAGGCTCGTTACACCGCAAAGCTTCGCGTGAATAACGTGACATGCGGCGATTCATTCCGCGTGGACGCCGCAGGATGTACGTTAAAGCCTGATTCGCATGATGAGATTTCGCTCGCAATTTTCGGTCGCGACCTCGCTCGGGCTGCAAAAGCGTGAACCGTAGCTGAGATGGTCGATGTCGATACTGAAAATCTCAAGCAGAATCGGACCAAGTGAATTAGGCATAAGAAGTCGGTGAAGGCCACTGGTAACTATGATCAACATATCCTTGTATCTACTGTTTACATCCAGCCTGCTTACCAACCTTCAAACTTAAGTATTTTGAGGCCTGCACTTACTTCTTATCGCAAGTACCGGGCCCACTTTTAGTCTACGGGCCGGTGTCGTCTAAAAGAGCAGACGACAAGCAGAAACGTTTGAAAGAGCAGACGACAGTTCAAACTATCAGGCGGCCGTTTGAACTTGAAGACGCACTGAACGTAGTCCGCAGGTGGTCCGTACAACTTGACGGTTTTCCGGCGCTCATGCTGGAACAAAACAAATAAATCTGATGACCACAAGTATCCGTGAATTCAACCCAAAGTGCTTTCCGTCCAAGCAATCGCGGTCCGACGGCGTCTGGTTTTCCCTTTTCACAAAACATATCCACGTTCTCGGACGAACCGAGCACATGAAAACTGACCTTCAAACCTTTCTCGAGCCTTTTGGTACAGCCAGGCACGTAGCCAGGATTTTGTTTCAAGGGGGGCCCGCCCATGACAAAAGGCTGTATAAGGCAGAGGGGGAAGAGGAGGTCCCAGCGAAATGAAAAATGTCGGGGGGGGGGGGGGGGGGGGGAAGGGGGGCCCGGGCCCCATGCTCCCCCCCCCCCTCCCCTGGATACGTGCCTGGGTACAGCCCCAGTCGCGGCGTTTTGACGAGAAGGCAGGTTTTTGTCTGGTTCCTTTCAAAACGCAGGAATAGACGTCTCAAATGGGGCCTTCCGCCCACAGCCCCAGACCGGAAGTGCACCCGACGCGCCACCACCGCGCCGTGACGTAACAGAGATTAGTTCGTTGGACGCATTAAGCAGACAGGTATGAAGCCACTGGAAGTAAGCGGCTTGTCCCGGAAGTGAGCGAGCTTTTGACAGGCTTTTCAGCTTTTCCGACTGCTGGTTCGAACAGCGTTCAGGACTCTGGGTTTTTGCTTGTCATCTCAAGAGAACCTGCTTGTTGCGGAGAAACAGTGCATGCGGACGCGACAAGTCTCCTGGGAAGCCATTCCATATGAAACTTTTGAGATTTGTTTATCAAGTGTGCGTATTTCCCACGTTAAAATGCCCTACTCTCGGGATTTAATCCAGAACGGGAGCATTAAAGCCCAGTCAAATACACAAAAAAGCATGGACCAAAATATCGACCAGTGCACGCCCGATTTTTGGGACAAGCATCGCGCCAGGCCCGGAGAGCAGCTAAGCGCCATCTAGCCTCTTACAGTAGAGATCGGTATTGGCGCCTCTCTGCCCTCATTAACACGCACAGTGTTTGTTCCTGCTTGGAGTATCTAAAAATAAGGCTTCCGATAGATTTCAGCGTCGTTGTAGGAGAAAACCCAAATGCCTACTAACAGCGTTTGAACTTAAGAGCCTGGGGCGTCTCGACTGAAGCATATTCCATTCACGCCAACGAAAAGCAGGCTCTGAGGAGTCACCAGCATTAGTCCCTCTCTGTCCTCGTTAACACACGCAGTGTTGGTTCCTGCTTGGAGAATCGAAGTGATACGACTTCCAATAGATTTCAGCGTCGTTTTAGGCGCAAACCAAAATTACTACTAATACCGTTTGAATTTTAGAGCATGGATGTGTCTGGATTGAAACATCTAACATTCACGCCCACGAAAAGATATATTTGAGGAGTCCCCACCATTTGCGCCTCTTTGCACTCGTCAACACACGCAGCGTTTGTTCCTGCTTAGAGTACCTATAACATACGTTTTTGATTGATTCCGGCGTTGTTGTAGGAGCAAACTCAAATACCTAGTAACAGCATTTATTATTAGAGCGTGGCACTCGACAAAGCCGGAAACATCCTCAGGCGCATTATCAGGGACATCCAGGTCTTGGGATGCACGAAGTACTCCCGCGCGTATTGCACCGTGTTCTCAGACATCTCAGCGGCGACAATCCTTCGACAAGGCGGCCTTAGGGGAAGAAGGCGGTCACACGTCAAGTTTCCGGGACTACACTCCGGGCCCACGTCGAGAAACTGGTAGTTCGAGATGTCTTCGTTCCCAGGTGATCCTTCTATAGTAGTCTCAAAGCATGGATACTACCTTGACGTTTTGGTTCATTGATTACTACGCACTTGTCAGGCCTAAGTGTGCTAGAAGCAGTCTCATTCTCCAGTGACATACCAAAGGTCATGGAATTAGTGTATTATAAGGACAGAAAATCCTCGAGTTTTACTTATGTCGGCGCATAAAAACGGCTGTTTTCTAGTCGCGTTCAAAAACATTATGTTGATTTCATTAGCGCGTCGACACAACCTGAAGCAGCTGCGTAAAAATCCCAAAATGGTTGTTGTGTCTTTGTATTTTTGCGAGTTCATTAAGGTTAACTGAAACGAGTGTTCCTCACAGGGATCAATGCAGCTGACATGCGCAGAGTATTAAGTGTTTATTGAAGCTCGCTTATTGCTGGTTGCGGTTGCAACTTTTATACGTTTAAAATAGACCATTTTCTAAATGACCACCGCCTGGCCGCCATTGCTTGATCACGTACTCTGAGCATGTATCGGACACAAGGGCTGCGTTAGCGTTCAGCGAGGACTCTGATCCAGTAACACGCTACGCCTCCTAGCAATGGCTACCACCAGTGTTGCTTGATGGACATTAAAAAAGGGTCTATTATGCTCCCTGTCTTTTAGCAGATTTTAAAATTGAGGTGCACGAGGGGTATAAGTCATAGGTGGGGTCAGTCACAATCCGTTTATGATGCCAGTTGGTGTTGGAAGTTAAAAAGAAAGCGGGTTACAAATTCTTTATGGAAATAAGGTAGTCACAATTAATTTTGTTCGTGGAATACTTATCATTTTATGTATATAAAACAAAATGATTCTTTATTTTGTCCAAAGCGGCAACAATACTCAAACATAGTGTTTTTCACATAAAAAGTTTCACGTTAAACTGTGAAAGCCGCTGTCAAGGTGCGCTCTCTCTGAGAAAAGAGGGTGCAGTCGGTCACCCTTTGTCCCATATAATACACACCAAAAACTTCAGTTCGACCTAGTACGGCGCACTGACGTCGAACTAACGGCTCCAACTTTTACGAGGGTCTCGATAACGGTGCGATGTAACTTATTAAACAGCTAAGGGACGTATCAAAGACTACAGAAAAAACACGGAGGTTTCGCAGTATAGACGCTTTGCAGCAGCTGTGCATGGGCGCCTCCATAACTGACCTTCAGTTTTTGTTTCCCCTTATTACGTTTACTTCACTTAATTATAACCATAGCAGGCCAGGTTATTGCCATCTTAGATTTTATTCTGTCTTTCTCCCCAGCGTTGGCCTTTGTGGAGGCTCGTCCAAACCAATTTCAGTGGCTAGGTACCTCGGTAAAACAAGAGAAGGTCAGCAATGGCGGCTGTATTCTGGCGCGTGTGTAAAGCGTCTATACCTACGAGGTACGACACCCCGAATATTATCATTATATTTTTGTTTACAGTCAGTAACACGTACATTCGCTTTTTCTTTAATAAGTTGTACCACTCGACTATCAAGCCTCTCATGAAAGCTGGTACCGTCGGTTCGACGTTAGTGCGCGGTGAGTCGAACCGAAGTTTTGGGGTCTATTATATTAAACGACGGTCGTAATTTTTTTATTTATTTATTTTATTTTTTATAGTGTGCCTATTTATGGAAGCACATACCCAATATCATCATCATTAAAATAATTTATTGCCTCACAGAAGGGCTGGATTTTATGCAAAAAGCATAATGTTATGTTCACTCTACGGACGCAACACGCATATTTTAGAGCGCAGCTTTTAAGCGCGGTTCAAACAGGCCCGGAGTACGGCGCCCGGGCCAGCCCGGACGCCGGAACCCGTAGTGACGTAATCACCTCCGGCATCCGTTTACGGGAGCTGACGGCACGGTTTGGTTTGAGCGGCGCGCGGCACGGGCCCCGTCTATGGGAGCTGACGTCACGGCGGCTCCCCAGGCAACCAATCAACGGCTGTCGTCAAGCGGGATCGTCGCCGCTTGCGCGGGCGCGCTCCGTGCGTCCGGGCTACGCGGGCAGCGTATAAGCAAACCATATCCCGTACAGCGCCTGGCCACGCCCCCTTGTCACGTGACATGACGTCACTTCCGGTAACAAATTCCGTTATGTCACGTGACATGACGTCACTTCCGCTTCAAATCAAAACCAGCTATTTCATTGCTTTGCAAAATGTCACGTGACGTGACCTCACTTCCGGTTAAATCAAAACCAGTTGTTTTATTGGTTTGTGAAATGTCACGTGACATGACGTCACTCGCGCTGCTTTGGCAAGGCAAACATGGCGGCCGCCGCCTGAAACTTGAGGCCTACGCGGTCGGTGCAGTGGCGGCTGAAGTCCGAGACGCTTGAAACGCGAAGCCTACGCGATCGGCGCAGTCGCGGCTGAGACCACAGAGGCTGAGACGCTGCGAACGCGGTGCCGCGAGGGACTGAGCACTTAGTAACGCAACTATGCGACGCCCGCAGTATGCGACGTCTCACATCGTGCTTCAGCTGCAGGAGTGCGTAAAAGGCGCAAGTACTTTTCTCCTTCGCGTTCCCAACTCGTCGCTTACTACCAACGCGTACCGCTGGTTTCCGAAGTCGAGCCTTCTCTCGATGTCGCCGCTGGTGTAGACTTTATTCTTGCTGAGCAGGTTTGTCGCCGACGCGGTGGATGTGAACCATGTCGTGCATGAACGCTTGCCTTTTTTGATACGAAAATGTGCTCCTAAATATGCGCCGTCGTCACGAACGCTTACGCTGACCCACAAGATCAATTTGAAGTATCGCCATTTCGCCTGTACGCTGTCATCGCATCGCCGTTACTCGCGACGACGCAGGTCTTCGTGCTTGCCTTCCAGCGGCGCCGCGGCTCTCCCGAACCAAAATGAATGTGGCTATGTACCGCTGGTGTAGACTTTATTCTTGCTGAGCAGGTTTGTCGCCGACGCGGTGGATGTGAACCATGTCGTGCATGAACGCTTGCCTTTTTTGATACGAAAATGTGCTCCTAAATATGCTCCGTCGTCACGAACGCTTACGCTGACTCGCAAGCTCAATTTGAAGTATCGCCAGTATTTTTCTTTCGCCTGTACGCTGTCATCGCATCACCGTTACTCGCGACGACGCAGGTCTTCGTGCTTGCCTTCCAGCGGCGCCGCGGCTCTCTCGACCCAAAATGAATGTGGCTATGTAACCGCAAATTCGGAAAGTCGTAAAGGGATCAGCTTAGTACTGTTAGAAACACTCGTGCCATTGGAGAGCATTTCGTGGTGGAGGTACGCAGATGACGATACGCATGCCCAGTGGAACTATATGAAGAGAAAAAACAACAACAAAAGTGCATACTTTGAACTCGGGATGTTTTTATTTCACCACATTAAATATATCATTCCACTGCAGTGCTGGTTTCAAAGAATGTTATTTCCTCAGTCTCTTTGAAACAACAAAGGTTCTTATATGAGGCACATACATTCAAGAATGAACAATGTGAAGACGTTGGAACAGTATGGCCATGAGCTATAAAGCAAAATGGCAAGTTCACACGGAAAAACAACAGTATATATAAACATTAAAAGAAGTTGACGAATTCAAATCATAGTTTCTCCCAAGAACTAGGATAAAGCAAACGGGCATGTCGCCTGAAATGTACGAGGCACATGAAAGTTGTAACTTTGGAAGCTACTTATAGCTTATTCATGTAAAAGCTGGTTCACACACTTGTAACTGCTTACGACCGGAGTGGCTGACCAGTCGCACAGTCGCAAGAGACTTAAGACCGGTTTCGCGCCATTCCTGTCGTAAGCGGTGGCAGGTGTGAAACAGCCTGAACTTGTGATGCTTCCGCTGTAAACACCAATTGTAAACAATGAATAAACCTCTTCTGTTCTTACTTCATTTGCAGCATGTCGGATGTTATAAGAGAATCTCACATCACACTTGTGTGCGCAAGCCCGAGACTAACACGGCTTCAAAATGAGCAGAGATCTGAAAACTCGTGTCGGATTCGAAATCACACCCAACAATCCTGGACATGGAGCAGACATTCGATTGTAGCCTTTGCCTTTGTACATAACATGTGGCAATGAGCATTAACAACAGAAGAATGAAAGCACGTTAGAGCGCAGCTGGACCCAATTCTACTTGCTGGCTGATGAGATCGTGAACGACAACATGAAGCGTGCAGTCTTCTGCCGCGCATGTGAACCCTCCGTGTACGCCCCTCTTTCAATCTTTTTTTTTCTCCGCTTTTCAAGTATCTTTAGAGATGCTAACAAAAAACGAACCTTAGGGCTAAGGACGCTGGTAACTGGTAACCGAATCACGCTCAACAAGTGCTGAAGGCGAGTCTGTGCCCGACTACATTGCTCAGCTGCGTTATGTTGCTCAGCACTGCGGGTAGACATTCTCGTACAAGATGTTTTGCGGCCGGTTGGTTTATGGTGTATGCGAGGAAGTCATTCAGCGACACCACCTCGCCATGCCAGATCTCACTTTTGCTAGGCCTCAAGAACTTGTGACTGCTGCGGAGTACGCCAAAAACCTTACACAGGAGATCCCAAACTTCCGGGCTCCAGAAGTGGCAGAGGTTCGCCACATTGACAAACACGACCCACACAAGGCATCAAACGGTTCATCAATGAAAAGTCACAACCCCGGCGCAGTGAAGACATGTCCAAGTACAGCTAGAAAACGTTGGCATCAAAATGTTGTGCACGACGCAAGTAGCTACAATTTTGAACATGCCATTTCTGTGACGGAAAGGGACACATGATACGTGCATGCCGTCGGTAGTTGGCCAAATCCAAGCACCGCGCTCCGGAAGCGAGATCCAGTCATCGTCTGAAATAAGACGGATCAAAGGCAGAGCCTTAACTTCATCGAACCGGAGCGGAAATTGTTGAAGTTCGACTAAATGATATTCCGATCTGCATAGAAGTAGACACTTGAACTGCTTAGTCCGTAATTGTTCTAAAGAGAATGTGTCATCTTGGGACGGCTGCATAGACTTAAAACGTAAACCGCTTTCCGAACCTATTCACAACGCAAGTTTGTGGTTCTGGGAAGTGTCCATTTTTCCATGCGGTTAAGGGGAAAGTAGTGCGAGCCACCATTGCTCATTCCGATTCCAAGTGTTCAATAAGCTCCGCACTTTCCCACTAAATCCAAACTTCATACTCGTATAGCACAAGCCTCAATTCGTTTTTTTTTTGGCACTTGAGCCAAACATCTTGCAACTCGTGACACAAGGAATTTTGCCCCCAGTGCAGAAGTCTGCATGGGCTACACCAGCTGCACTCGTGGGGAGGTAAAACGGGATGATCCGGCTATGTGGAGGTTATAAACGCATCATTAACACCGCACTGACAGCATTTCTCATAAGTCTAAGTGTCTTTCGCTCTGTACGCCGAGTCAGCTGGTCAAACTTTCAAACCTTCACTGCAAGTACCAATTGTAAACGGTGTTGAATGTCCTATCCGGCAGCAACACCTTGTAAGAACACCGTGCAAAGTCCAATTGACGACGCTCCCTCTGCCCCCTTCGCTCGCTCGGATCAAGTGTTGTTCGCAGCAGGAAACGGCGAACATAGATAGAACTCTCTCAATGAATGTCGCAACGTCCAGTCCGCTGCGCCGCTATTTCAACCGGAACTCATTAATGAAACGCATTTAACTCCAGTGCGCATTCAATTGACGACGAGGAAGTTTCTGGACCCCTGAGGATGAACAACTCCGCTCATCGCGGGTGGATCCTAACGTTTTCCCTTGGTGGGAACTGCAGTTAGTGGTCGGAACGCCTCGAAATTTACTTCGAGGCTAAGAACATCACAAGCTCCGCAAAGAAGCGAGCCGTTCTCCTGATGTCCTGCAGTGAATCAACCTACGACACTGTATGAGCCCTGCTCGCACCCAAACAGCTTTCAGAGGTTGAGTTTTTGAGGAGATAATCAAGCTCCTCAATGAACACTATGACCCCGAGCCGGTAAAACTGCTCAGTCGGTTCAAATTCTATCAACGGAACAAACCAAACACCGACAAGTTCCATCTCCGAGTATGTGGCCGCACTGCGAAATATCGCTGCCGACTGCAACTTCAGCACAGTGACGGCCACGCTGACCACACCCACCCCGACAACAGTCACGACAGCCATGCCCGTGTCAAATGCCAGTTCATCACGAGAGACTCGACATGCCCCACAAGCCCCAGCGAGAACATTCTCCACTGTGCTACCGCTCCAAGTGATGCTGAGGGACCGATTCATTTGTGGCATCAAGGATTCCCACCTTCAGTAATGTTTGCTAGTGGAAGGAACATAACCTCCGACTGCGCCTACACTCTCGCATTGGCAACAGACTCTGCTGCCAGCCAGCAACTCCAGATCCAGAAACAAGGAGGTAAGGTACACAGTTCCACTGCAACCACAAGGGGGCGAAGTCATGAAAGAAACCCTGTTTTTCGTTGCGCAGGTATCTGTTCACCTGTTGAATGCAAGCACGCTAAAGTCGCGTGCAAAGTTTTACACAAGGGACACCTCGAAGAAGCGCGTTTCAATCACAAAGTTCAGCGCAAGTCACAGGAACGCTCGTCAAGTCGCACCCGTCGGTAGACAGTTAGTTGCGCAAGGTGAGACACATGGAGACCACTTTGCAGTGAGCAGCGTCGCTGAAGGGGACCCATTGTGGATCACTGTCGCTCTCCTTGTGAACAGACGACCTTTGGAAATAGATCAGACACACTCAACAAACGTCGCAGCTTCCAGTTCGCCTCACCGTTCTTTCAACCGAAACTCGTTAATAAAACGCATTTAACCCCAGCATGCGTTAGTGAATAAACCTCTTCCACACGTCTCCGATTTGAAATGTGTGGGACAATGCAGTCGGGTTTAAAATGAATGAGATTGCAAAATAAGTGCATAACGCATGGGAGATTAGCAGACTTCCGCGTCAGATAAGAAATCTGGGGGTACAAGAAACGTAAAGCCAAAAGGGTCCAACCGGACAGTCAACCAGAGTCGAGTTGCGACACAAAGAGGGCTGTTCACAGTGGCAAAAAAAAAAGTATAGGAAAAACTGTTGCCGTGGAAGCCCACGCTATTCTCACAGATGGCTCGTTCCGTCGCTGCAGACCCACCAGAGTGAAGCTGTCGTTCACGTCCTTGGCAAGGACTGCTTTACAGGGGACAGTTGCCAACACCGATTCAGCTACACTAAAATCGCTGACTACCACGCACACCCCCCATGGGCAAGACTAGGTATGCCGGCAGTGCCCGAAACCAAACGTTGTGTCCGTGTTTACAAAGCGTAAGGTCGGTCTGCCTCTCGAACTCAGCGACACTGGTTTACTCCATCGATCAGAAATTTCGCCGGCTGCACTATGACTGCCGGCCTGGGGCCTTTAACGTGCGTCACACAGTAGTGATACTTGACCGCACGCCGGTACGATGCTCGTCCAGATTGAAGCGAACAGGGATGGCAATTGAACCTCGAACGCCTGGGTTCTGCGGTCCAAGCTTCCTGCTTCACGTGCTCCGAGCTGCGGCGCAGCAACACCCTCGGCCGCCGATCCCCCTCAGCAGCATGCCCTTGAAGGTTTGTGCCTCGGCCCAGTACCATGAGCCGATCGCTCGTCCAATGTGGACGCTGTAACCCTGCAGGAAAAGAAGGTGCTCACGGTTGCAGATTGCCACTCATCTGTGAGCTCAATTGACGTTAACACAGTGGTATTTCTAGGCCTGGGTCCACAACTGAGTGAAACCTACCTGACATGGGTCTCAAGAAGGCCGCCAGCTGTCGAGGCCTTTAGTGCAGTCTTGCACTGGGCACATTGTCCTGCACATTCCTCTGCAGGGAGTGGGGCCTCTTTCTTGGCCTCTTGGCAGGCTGGTCACTTGGTGGGCGTCCGGCTGGCACCCTTTTTGAGCCCCTCGTCAGCCCTGGCCTACGTCGGGCAAGGCTTGTAGGCTGCACCCAGATCTGGCGTCCCCGGCGCCTTCGTCCCACCGCAGTCGCCTTGAGGCTCAACATGAGGCCGGTGGCGTCATTGCCATTGAGCACACGGTCCAGCTCGTCCCCCAGACCCTGCAGGATCTCGAGGTACGTTGCACTGTCCTCGTTCAGGGCATGCAGGCGCCGCAAGCTCGATTCCAGACGTTGGTACACTTGTTCTCGTGCCTGCACAGAAAGCGTTGAGGCAAGCAGGTGAGCAAGTTACCTCCTTCCTGTCCGTACACTGTCTCACTTTAAGTGCGAGAATAGCAGGAGCTACAAGGAAAGCCGAGCTCCAAGCATTTGGCACCCCTGCAAGGCATGCACGCTTGTGCAGTGCAAGCTCTTTTTAGGGTAAAATGTTTGTGCTCTTAGCTCCAGCTTCGCTCCCTCAGAATGTGAAACAAACTATAGTTTGAACTTGCAGGAAGCCCACGGTATTGTTGTCAACACCCATGTTGTGGTGAAGGTTGAGACTTTGAGGCTACGAACAACCACTAAAAACTCCTTTGTTTCTTTTTCTTTTTTTTCAATAAGTACACATGCGCGTTTTGCAAGCACACTTGCTTGACGTTGCAGTAAAGTTGCACGACTGCGATTCTGGCCAGATATTGCTGTCACCTAGGAAATGAGTCCTGCCATTTGTAGACCAGTGAGCAACACACCAGGCCAGCCATACCCATATGCCTGACATCAAGATTGACCGCAGCAATACCTGGAGCGCCTCGGCATATATACCCATGCTAAAACAGTGAAAGCGGGCTCTCTGAGCTTCACTCATCTGCTAAGTTGCATTCACATTTTAGACTGGGCCAAACACCCTGTAGAAACGAAACAATTATGCAACAATCATCAGTTTTCATTTGGTACAGCAAACATGAATGCGTGGCTGGCAACAGCCAGGAAATATGTACCACCCGAAATTCTAGGCACTGCACTTGTGCACCTCCTAGTATGACCTAAGAAGTGTTTGTGTTCTAGAAGTCTACTACCGGTGACCGGCAGAAAATTTTTTCAGTCTCTGCCTGTGTATTCAGATCACCGAAAAAAGAAACAAGGAACTGGAGTGAGCACGAACATGAAAGGGCGCACATACTTGGGCGATCTGAGCCTGGTCAGATCCTTGCACAGCCGGTGATGCC
Source organism: Ixodes persulcatus (assembly GCA_013358835.2). NCBI lineage: Eukaryota > Metazoa > Arthropoda > Arachnida > Ixodida > Ixodidae > Ixodes > Ixodes persulcatus. Next base: position 601,668 of record JABSTQ010010903.1, read on the forward strand.
AGAGCTGAAGCGGAGGGCTGGGGGGCTTCTAGCATGTCGCTGGCTTCGGCAGCGTGCTGGCCTTCCGAGGCCTGAGCGGTGCAGCTGGCCACGTCTGGCTCTTTTGACGACTGCTTCCCTTCACGGAAAGGCATGAAAAATTCTTGCGCCGGACACTTGTCTCCCAAGGCCAACTTGCCCAGTCGGTGACGGTCCCCCGTGCTCAAAGGGGGGGCGTTGGGAAACAACCCTCCAAAGGTCTCGTGCACAAGGGCCTGATGTTTACAGAACGCCCCTTGTTTTCCCACTGGGCAGCTGCACGCTCCGAAGCCTGCAGACACTTCGTACACTACGTCGTGGTGGGTGGCACTGGGCACCGCATAGACGTTGTCGCCCATAGGTCTGATGCTGTCTGCTGCACCTTGTGGCATCCTGCTGAGCAGCCGCTTGTATGCCAGCTGGTGACTGGCGACACGGCTGTGGGCATGGCGGAGGATGCGGCTTTCGAAGTACCGCTCCCACACCACGGCCACCGCATCCACCAGTGCCACCGCGTTGAAAGCCTCCGTCCTGTTGAGGACCATGTCCTTCAGGACACGGATGGTGGCCTCAGCGAAGGTGTTGGTGTTGTGCCCCCGTGTAGTGATGTTGGCACGGAAGAGCAGCACCCACTCCTCCCGTCTCCCAAGGAAGGCCTCCACCCGTGCCACGAAGGCCTGGTGCGGTTGAAGCTTCAGCTGGGCAGTTGCAGCCTCCAGCTTCTCTTCACTGTCGGCGTACATCACCTGCGGTCGGTCATTGCACCTGAGAATCCTCTAATGGAGATCCGGCCACCACCTGCCAGACTCCCACAGACACATTAAAATGAAAATGCCACTCTGCTGGCGTTGAGGTGTGTTGCTAGACCCGATAGCACCTTCTTCCTCACGTCAATGCACGCCTCGGAACCCTAGAATGTTGCGCAAGTGCCCCCGTTACAAAACTTGCCTCCTGGAAGAGCGACATCAATTGACGCCTCTGGTCCTTGTCGACGCGGTTGCGAGCTGCCGTCAGCCAGCGCCACTCCGCCTGTGCGACTTGGAAATGGCAGAGAAGCTGCCTCGCTGTGGGCCACGTCTCCTGCACCGCAGCCTTCTCCGCACTGGAGTTGTCAGTCATCACCACGTTCGGTGCCTGAGAAACGATAATACATATGTGGCCGACCATGAGACACAACACTAACAACTGGACAATCGTGCTTATTAAATGCCCCTGGGAATTCTTTTACACTTGCTCGAGATGTACGGCTGGTGATGGTTACTTATGCCCAAAATACCAATTTACGGGAACTGACATTTTTCACTTTGGCGCTGCCAGCATTTTCCTGTACTGCAACATTTCCTTCCATTCTCTTGTTCCCAACCTAGGCTTTGCCACTTGCACTCATGCCACAGAGCCATGTTTTTTGTTAGTATGTTCACTGCTCGGCGATAACAACAAAAATGAAGCTTGAAACATGAAGCTGCCATGTCCTTTAGCTTTTGCTAAGTGTGTACTAAATACAGAATGCTATAGTTTATCTTTCTCTCCTACTTACCGACTGGCCCCCAAAGCAAAGTGGGTGGGTGTCACGGAGGAGCTTGAACGCAGTCGAGTACCCCTCGGTGCTCTGCTCGTTGTGGACTAGCACTGCGACGGGGACGGCGCCAGCCATCGTTGCCACGAGCACCACCGTGACGGTGCACTTGGTCGTGTCGCAAGAGGACGTAGAGTCTATGAAGACAATGTCCTTTGCCACGTCCAGTGCTTGGGCCCGCTGCATGATGGGGGTCACCACGAGAACTGCCCAGCAAGTGCTGCTGTCGCTCCGGCTCACCGTCACGCCAGTGCCTGGAAAGTATTGTGTAAAGAGCCTTGCTAAAACGGCGGCTCTTTTTATTCACTTTTTTCTTAGGCACTCAATGCCTCAAAATTTGCTCCTGCATGCTACAAAATAATAATAATAAAAAATAGAAGAAGTTTGGTTATCGCTGAAATAGGTGGCTACGAAACTGTGCACGAAAACTACCATGGCTATTGTGTACTTCGAATGTAGGCAGCGGCTTTTGGCATGACATGCAATTTACGTGAACCCAAGAGATGATTCTTGGTTAGAGTTGTCCTCTAATGTCTTAGTCCCGCTTGAACAACAAACAGCAACCGACATTCACCAACCTCAAGCACGTGAAAGTATCCTTGGCAGAGTTGCAATCACTTGTTTTTACTTCACGAGCATAGGGAGATTCAAAGTCTGCCAAAGGTACCTTTGTAACTGCTGCACGTTCATTCATTAGCCACATTCATTTTGGTTCGGGAGAGCCGCGGCGCCGCTGGAAGGCAAGCACGAAGACCTGCGTCGTCGCGAGTAACGGCGATGCGATGACAGCGTACAGGCGAAATGGCGATACTTCAAATTGATCTTGTGGGACAGCGTAAGCGTTCGTGACGACGGCGCATATTTAGGAGCACATTTTCGTGTCAAAAAAGGCAAGCGTTCATGCACGACATGGTTCACATCCACCGCGTCGGCGACAAACCTGCTCAGCAAGAATAAAGTCTACACCAGCGGCGACATCGAGAGAAGGCTCGACTTCGGAAACCAGCGGTATACGCGTTGGTAGTAAGCGACGAGTTGGGAACGCGAAGGAGAAAAGTACTTGCGCCTTTTACGCACCCCTGCAGCTGAAGCACGATGTGAGACGTCGCATACTGCGGGCGTCGCATAGTTGCGTTACTAAGTGCTCAGTCCCTCGCGGCACCGCGTTCGCAGCGTCTCAGCCTCTGTGGTCTCAGCCGCGACTGCGCCGATCGCGTAGGCTTCGCGTTTCAAGCGTCTCGGACTTCAGCCGCCACTGCACCGACCGCGTAGGCCTCAAGTTTCAGGCGGCGGCCGCCATGTTTGCCTTGCCAAAGCAGCGCGAGTGACGTCATGTCACGTGACATTTCACAAACCAATAAAACAACTGGTTTTGATTTAACCGGAAGTGTGGTCACGTCACGTGACATTTTTCAAAGCAATGAAATAGCTGGTTTCGATTTGAAGCGGAAGTGACGTCATGTCACGTGACATAACGGAATTTACTACCGGAAGTGACGTCATGTCACGTGACAAGGGGGCGTGGCCAGGTGCTGTACGGGATATGGTTTGCTTATACGCGTCCGGGCAACACGTCCGGGCCTCCGGGCTCCGTGCACTGGCGCGGGCGCCTCGTTTTCGTCGCTTTGTTTCGCGATGGCATCGTCTCGGCAGGATCCCGGCTACGAAGCTCGTATAGACCCTTTCCGGAATTCAGTCTGGCCACTTTGATCACTATCATCATCATCTGAAAACGGCATATGTGCTATACTAATGGCGGCCTTCTGTTTACTGATGAAGGAAGAAGTTGAAGATGGCTCCTAAGCAGATGACTCGAGGAATATACATTCTAGATGTTAGCGCGGCGTGAAGCAGGAATTGGACGCAAGAGCTGCGTAAGTGTTCATTTCTAACTCGGTCCCAGTCAATCTGTTAGTAGCACACACTCGGCTTCAAATCCCATTGATGTACAGAACTCTATCAAGGCGTCTATGTTGGTTGGCGCTTTTTTCCGACTGGCTGCATTCGTTTCGCCATCGACACTAAAAGAGATTGAAAAATAATTGTAGTGAAGTGCACATTCTCGTTTACCGTTGACCTTTAACAGTGACGATGCCCCATTAAATACTGCAGACCACAGGTTCATTGCCGCCATTAGTATAGTAAAAGATAAACTGCCATTTGAGTCACCAGATGGCACTGAATTCCGGAAAGGGTCTAATAGACCCTTTCCGGAATTCAGTGCCATCTGGTGACTCAAATGGCAGTTTATCTTTTATTTGTAAATTATTTATTTGCCACACTTATGCACCTTTGTGTAGTGAGGTACGTCGCAAATGCAAGAACTATCAACTGGCGTCGGCTGACTACTTTGGCGGCTGCGTGTGAGCAGTACCTGCGGAGCGTGAAGAAAAAGAAGAAGCGAAAGGCCGTCCGCGAGCTCCTGAAGTCTCGGAAAACGCTCGGCGAGTACGCCACCATCATCGTGAGACAGGTGTACTACGAAGACCCCGACGGCCGGGACTTCTTTGAGTGCTTCCGAATGTCACGAGCCAGGTAGGGTGTGCTCCTTTTTATTTTGGATTATTTTCATGTCATATATCAAGTGGCGTTCCACGTGAAACCACGTTTATATCATTTTTAATGCGGCAGGATCACGAGAGCAGCTTTTGTAACAGTCACACGCTTGCCAGATTTTACTGCGTCTGTGCTACAAAAAAAAAAAAAGCAATGGCATGCACATGTGCAGCTCATACTGCACACTCTTTCTGTTCACTAAATCTGGTCATGGTGTTGTGCTCCTTTGAGTGCATGTATGACGGAAGCAGGGGCGGATGAAGGAATTTCCGGAGGGGGGGGGGGGGGGGGGGGGGTCAGGTGTTGTTTGACGTACCATATGTTTAAGACCCTCCCTTCCCTCCCCCGTTTCCACACCCTAAATGTTTACAGATGCAGAAATCAAGAGAGGAGCCAGGACATCCGGACCCCCCCTCTAAATCCACCCCTAGACGGAAGCCCGTTGTGCTTCCTTGTCCTTTGTGCTAGCTATACTTCGTTTCAGCTTCGGTCCGAGCGCAGCCGATGTAATGAGCCGAAGGGCCAATCGAACAGCGAAGAGGCACAACGTCATGGCGTGCTCTCTGCAGTTGATAGGACCAGCGGGTATTCGCAGTCTCTCTGTGCGTGCTCCTACGCCGGCTAGTCCTATCAAGTGCAGAGAGCACGCCATGACGTTGCGCTTTTTGCACTGTTTGATTGACCCTTCGGTTCATACCAGACTTGTACGTAATCCGTTACAAGTAACGAAATTACTTGTATTCCGTTACATTTATCTGTAATTTTGTAACGAATTCGTTACATATTTTCTAGGGTAATTGTAAAGTAATTTAATTACTTATTTATGTAAGGGATTACTTGTAATGCGTTACTTTTTTATTAGCGGCGGAAAAAGCGGGAAATTTGAACGCAAGAAAAAACATCTTCAATTTCTGGAAAAAATAAGTGTTCCGGTAAGCTCAACTGCAAACCTGCCGTCGCGCGCGCGCGCACACACACACATACATGGACCTGTCGAAGCTTTTTTTTTTTTTTTTTTTTGCATCGCCTAAACCCTAAAAGCTCTTTTTTTTAATCTTGATTCTTTAGATTGCTTACCTACGACGAGGGGTAGCACACTGATGGGAAGAACCGGACTCGGGACGAAAACAATAAAAGGCCGTGACGACAACGGGTCAAGACTTTAATTTCTAAAACCCGCATGAATGCATAAAAAACGAAAAGAATATCTTCCTTATTGCCATTTTGCTCACGTTGCCGTTTTTTGCTAGTGAAAATTCATCTTCTTTCCACTTCCCTCCCACTAGAGCCAAGTCCGCCTTTCCTTCCTTCACTCTTTCTTCGCTATCCCCGATGCTATCCCCGATGAAGGGGAGAGGAACACATACTGCCCTCCAGAAGCTGGAGTTTGTATGAACATAATAGACAACATAATAGACAACAACGATTGAGGCGCCATCTACCCAGGAAGACGGCGCGGACCACTTCTCCAGCGTTTACTTCAGCTTTGCAATGAAAACGGCATCAAGCTCCATCTCCCAGAATAAAGCTTCGCGTTTCCTCCAGGACGCAGAGTGCACCTCCATCGCCTCACTCCAGAGGTACGATGCGGTGCGCCAAGCATTTGTGCGCTGCTCCCATCCAGAGCCTCGGTGGAGGGGGTATTCAGCGTGGCGGCTGACATCTTTACAAAGAAGCGGGGAAAGATGTCGGATGCCACTTTTGAGAGCCAGCTACTGCTGAAGATCAACAAAGTGTGACTTGGTCAAACAATAAACAGTTGCATAACCCCGTTCGTTGTTTGTTTCTTATTAATAGTGCAGTAAAGTTGAAAGTAACGCCGCGAAAGTAACGGATTACTTTTTGGAGTAACGGTCACTTACTTTTACGAATGGGTAATTGTAATTGTAATAAATTACATTTCAGGCCTGAGTAACTGTAACTGTAATTGCTTACTTTTATTTAGTAACGTGTACAAGTCTGGTTCATACCATCGTCCGCGCTCGGACCGAAGGTGAGACGAAGTATAGGATGTGTGCTTACAAGCTGTTTGTGAGTGAATTCTGCACGAAAGCTCGCGCTGAGAACGCTGCAGAACCCAGGGATCTTGGGTTCAATCCCCACCCCTGCCCGTTTCGATCTGGATGAACATCGTACCAGCAGACGTTAGTGTTACACTACTGCGTGACGGGTGTTAAAGACCCTAGGCTAGCGGTCGTACAGTACTGCCTAAAAACTCTCATCTACAGCACGTACCGGTGTAGTTGACCGTTTTAACCTTTTAAGTGCCGGGTGTAGCTCACTCGCACAATGGTTGCAGCCAGACATGTAGCCAGGATTTTGTTTTCGGGGGGGGGGGGGGGCGGTTATGGCAAAACATGAGAGGGAAAAAGAGAGGAGGCCCCAGCAAAATAGAAGGCTACGTGCCTGGTCGCAGCACGTTAGGTTTGAGCCTTTCTACTCCTACTCACTTTTTTACTGTATCACCGAGACCTGTAGCTCTCAAGTTATGGGCAGCGTTCCTGGCGAGCCATACGGGGACTTAAGTATCGTTCCCGCTCTGTGACATCACGTGTAAATTTGGGAAAGAAAACATCAGGTGTTGTTTGACGTACCATATGTGGCGGGCCAGAGAATACTCAACCTTTGGCATGTCCGAAATACCCAAATTAGGCGTTGCTCCTTTTGGCAGGCTAGTTCGTTCATGATTTGTAGAAAGAAACGAACTGCGCAAAGGACGAGGACAGAGGTAGAAACGAGTACGACACACGGAGCGCAGTGATTTGTAGAAATAAATGAACTGCACAAAGGACGAGGACAGAGGTAGAAACGAGTACGACACACAGAGCGCAGTTGCTCTGGCAGTTAGGGCTCAAGTATGGCACTACTTCGGCACTCCTCCGGCGGACCAGAGAAAAGCCAAACTTTGGCATGTTCGCAATACCCAAATTGGGCATTGCTTTGGCGGTTATGGCTCCAGTATGGCACTTACTTCGGAACTCCTGTGGCGGGCCAGAGAAAAGCCAAACTTTGGCAGTTCCGAAATACCCAAAGTAGGCGTTGCTTTGGCAGTTATGGCTCAAGTATGGCACTACTTCGGCACTCCTCTGGCGGACTAGAGAAAAGCCATACTTTGGCACGTCCGAAATACCCAAATTAGGCGTTGCTTTGGCAGTTGTGGCTCCAGTATGCTTACTTCGGCACTCCTGTGGCGGGCCAGAGAAAACTCAACCTTTGGCATGTCCGAAATACCCAAATTAGGTGTTGCTCTGGCAGTTAGGGTTCAAGTATGGCACTACATCGGCACTCCTCTGGCGGACCAGAGAAAAGCCAAACTTTGGCATGTCCACAATACCCAAATTGGGCATTGCTTTGGCAGTTGTTGCTCCAGTATGGCACTTACTTCGGCACTCCTGTGGCGGGCCAGAGAAAAGTCAAACTTTGGCATTTCCGAAATACCCAAATTAGGCGTTGCTCTTGCAGTTATGGCTCAAGTATGGCACTACTTCAGCACTCCTCTGGCGGACCAGAAAAAAGCCAAACTTTGGCATGTCCGAAATACTCAAATTAGGCGCTGCTTTGGCAGTTATGGCTCCAGTATGGCACTTACTTCGGCACTCCTGTGGCGGGCCAGAGAAAGGTCAAACTTTGGCATGTCCGAAATACGCAAATTAGGCGTTGCTCTGGCACTCAGGGCTCAAATATGGCACTACTTCGGCACTCCTCTGGCGGACCAGAAAAAAGCCAAACTTTGGCATGTCCGAAATACCCAAATTAGGCGTTGCTTCGGCAGTTATGGCTCCAGTATGGCACCTACTTAGGCACTCCTGTGGCGGGCCACAGAAAAGCCAAACTTTGGCATTTCCAAAATACTCAAATTAGGCATTGCTCTGGCAGTTATGGCTTAAGTATGGCACTACTTTGGCACTCCTCTGGCGGACCAGAGAAAAGCCATACTTTGGCATGTCCGAAATACCCAAATTGGGCGTTGCTTTGACAGTTATGGCTCCAGTATGTCACTTACTTAGGCACTCCTGTGGCGGGCCACAAAAAAGCCAAACTTTGGCATTTCCGAAATACTCAAATTAGGCATTGATCTGGCAGTTATGGCTCAAGTATGGCACTACTTCGGCACTCCTCTGGCGGACCAGAGAAAAGCCAAACTTTGGCATGTCCGAAATACCCAAATTGGGCGTTGCTTTGACAGTTATGGCTCCAGTATGTCACTTACTTCGGCACTCCTGTGGCGGGCCAGAGAAAACTCAACCTTTGGCATGTCCGAAATACCCAAATTAGGCGTTGCTCTGGCAGTTAGGGCTCAAGTATGGCACTACTTCGGCACTCCTGTGGCGGGCCAGAGAAATGTCAAACTTTGGCATGTCCGAAATACCCAAATTAGGTGTTGCTCTGGCAGTTATGGCTCAAGTATGGCACTACTTCGGCACTCCTCTGGCGGACCAGAGAAAAGTCAAACATTGGCATGTCCGAAATACCCAAATTAGGCGTTGCTCTTGCAGTTAGGGCTCAAATATGGCACTATTTCGGCACTCCTCTGGCGGACCAGGGAAAAGCCAAACTTTGGCATTTCCGAAATACCCAAATTAGGCGTTGCTCTGGCAGTTATGGCTCAAGTATGGCACTACTTCGGCACTCCTCTGGCGGACCAGAGAACAGCCAAACTTTGGCAGTTCCGAAATACCCAAATTAGGCGTTGCTTTGGCAGTTATGGCTCCAGTATGGCACTTATTTCGGCACGCCTGTGGCGGGCCAGAGAAAAGTCAAACTTTGGCATGTCCGAAATACCCAAATTAGGCATTTCTCTAGCAGTTAGGGCTCAAATATGGCACTACTTCGGCAGTCCTGAGGCGGGCCAGAGAAAAGCCAAACTTTGGCATGTCTGAAATACCCAAATTAGGCATTGCTCTGGCAGTTATGGCTGAGGTATGGCACTACTTCGGCACTCCTGTGGCGGACCAGAGAAAAGCCAAACTTTGGCATTTCCGAAATACCCAAATTAGGCGTTGCCCTGGCAGTTATGGCTCAAGTATGGCACTACTTCGGCACTCCTCTGGCGAACCAGAGAAAAGCCAAACATTGGCACGTCCAAAATACCCAAATTATGCATTGCTCTGGCAGTTATGGCTCAAGTATGGCACTACTTCGGCACTCCTGTGGCGTACCAGAGAAACTCCAAACCTTGGCATGCCCCGAATTCCCAGATTAGGATTTACTATGGCAGTTGTGGCTCAAGTATGGCACCACCTTAGGTGCTCCTCTGGCGTACCAGAGAAGAGCCAAACTTTGGCATGCCCTAGGAGCGCCCAACTAAGGCTATATTTAGGCACCATACTGTGGCACTGATGAGTGCCATGGTGCAAAACCTAACTGCACCAAAGTTGGGTCCTTATGTTTGCCAGACCTTTGCCCAAGTTGGGCATTCCTCTCGCGTGCTACCTGGGTAGCGTGTCTATCTTTGCTAGGGTGTCCTCTTCTCCCTCTTTTTTTCTCTCTCGCCGCGTTGGGGGACCAAGCAATTGAATATACGTTACCGGTGTTCGGTAATAAGCTGCACGAATAACAACCGAAAGTGCACAATATTATTGGGGGACATCTGTATCGCGCACGGGATCCGACAAGGCAATTTCGGCTGCAATGTCTTTAAACTTCATCGCTTTTTAAGTGACCAAGACTTCCGGCGGCAGTGGGTTGCGTCCGTAAACCGAAAATATGTTCCCCAACGCCATCCTCTCGAGTGTACTGGGAACATTTTGTGAATGGAGCAACTGCCCAACTTAATTCTGTACCGCTGGTGAACATGAAGTACGCTCGCAAGATGCATGCAAGTTTTCTCGCGAAAATTGCTGTTTCAGCTTGTAACTCTTCGTAACATAATTAATCTTAATGTTGATATTTTGCAGTGGTGACATTGCCTCCATTTTTAGAGCGCAGCTCTTTGGCGCCCGTTTCTGGCTTGAGCGGCGTCGGCGTCGGCTTCGGCGTCGGCGTAACCGCGCGGTGCATTATGAGACGCGCGACGTCACTGATGACGGCATCAGTGACGTCACTGATGATGTCATCGGCATCCGCATCGTCATCGTTTCTGATGACGTCATCAGTGACGTCACTGATGACGTCCTTGGCATCGACATCGTCACGTGGCCCTCCAGGTCACGTGAGCTGGGGGGTCACGTGACCCCCCCTCCCCCCCCGAGGTCACGTGACTCCCCAGGTCACATGATCCCCCAGATCACGTGACCCCCAAGTCACGTGAATCCCCCCCTCCCCAGGTCACTTGACCCACCCCCAGTACCCTTCCCTCCTCCTCCTCAAGAGCTGCGCTCTAATTCGGCGTTACAGGGAGTTGTAAATGGCTTTCACGTTTAGAGCGCAGCTCTTAGGCGCCCGTTTCCGGCTTGAGCAGCGTCGGCGTCGCCGTCGGCGTCGTTGTCAGCGTCGCCGTCGCTGTCGGCGTCGCGACCCCCTCCTCAAGGTCACATGACCTTGAGGGGGGGTCACGTAACCCCCCCCCCCTCAAGGTCACGTGACCCCCCCCCCGTGCCTTCCCCTCCTCCTCAATTGCTGCGCTCTAATTCGGCATTACAGGGAGTTGTAAACGGCTTTCATTTTTTTTTTTTTCATCTACAGCTTTAAAGAGTTTCTTGTTGTGGGAGGGACTCGTTCCGCCACTGCCACGAGGGCGGCAGAGCTCACCCGGCGAGCGGGCTGCTTGGAGGCTGCAGACAGGACGTGTGTTTAAAGGCTCATTTCCCGCGTCGGGTGT